>CM041783.1:14217592-14249750 GCA_023374045.1 Limonium bicolor | reverse complement strand
AAATGAATTTCATGAGTGTTTAAGGATGTCTTAAGGTGTGTTTGAAGTGCCCAAATGAGGTTAGGGGGTACTAGGTTACATGGGGTGAAGTTTGGAGTTGAATGTAAAAAGGAAAACAAAGATTTGGGGCAGACCGGACTTGCAAGTTCGGTCGGGCCCAGTTTACCCTGCGAGAATTGGCTTCTGGAATGGACCGACCTTGGGGACCGGACTTGCAAGGTCGGTCGGGCTTGTATTTTGTGTACGGATTGAGTTACTGGAATCGACCGGACATAGGACCGGACTTGGCAAGTCCGGTCGGGCTAAATTTACAAAGGGAAGAAACTCTCGGGAATAGACCGAACATGCGACCGGACTTACAAGGTCGGTCGGAGTAGAAAATTTTAACGGAAATATGTTCTGGAATCGACCGGACTTGGGTAAGTCCGGTCGACAAGGTCGGTCGGACCTAAAATTGTAAAAAAAAAAACAGAAAAGAATAATGTGACTTATGTAGTTAACCCTAGAGTGTATAATGAAGATAACCTAGGGTAGAGTAGACACTAAAACATGTCATACAATCATGTTAAATACTTAGTAAGTTTGAGGTTAAATAATAATTAACCGACGTTACTAATGTGTTTAGGATTCTCGCAAGGTGGAAATCAGTCGAGGCAAGGACCAAGGTATGGTTTTCTTGCAGTCTGTTGCCTACCGGTTTACACCGGCTTGTGTGTTGTTTGTTTTTCTGTTGTTTATGACTTTGTAAGATTAAACCATGTAAAGAGTTTACAGTTGTTAAAATATTATTATGTTGTTAAGTATGACTCTCTCTTCCCTTGTGTGTGTCTAACAAGACTTGACCTATTACTGTGGATTGTTTGTTGAGTTCAATGATGAACTATTAACAAGGGCTAACGGGGGAAGTGAGGAGTCCGGTCTGTTCCGGCCACGCGTGTGAGTATGGGAGTCGATGTCATAACCGGTTTGATTCTCTCTGTATGTTATGGTTAAGTTTCCAATTTGGTTTCTAACCTTCCCTTTAGCTTAACCAAGGCTATTTTACTGACTCACGTCGGGCCACAGGGGCATACTATGTGTTATTTCGGTGTGCTTGGATCACTATATCCGAGGCACCTTGTGTTAAGTTAACCGTTCAATCTAACCGAACGGTAACGAGTTATGTAACGAGCTAAGTATGAGCGTGGCAACATTCTCTAGGCTCTTAATGGGGACTAACTGTGTTGGTTCTCTTCCTAAAAGGAATTGTATGTGTGTGATGTGTGTTATGATGTGTACAATACCCATGTTATGTTATATATATGAGTTGTGTGTTTCAAAATAAATACCATGTCATCATGACAAATAGTTGCGCGCATTCCGGTAGTCGATGGGCTGCGCGTTAACCATGCCAGCCAAGGGTTGCTGACCCCCTCGGGGGATCCATATTTCTTTTACTGCAGGATGAGGATCGAAGAAGCAGAATGGCTCTAGATCCTAGGGTGTAGTTTACTTTCGGAGTACTTTTGGATGTTTGCCCGGGAAGCGCCTGTGCTCCCGTGGCGTATTATATACTTGATTATGATGGTTTATAGTGAAGGTATACAGTGAAGGATTTATGTAAAAACACGGTAATATGTTGATGTATATATGGTTAGTAGTTCTATGCTCGGGAGTCTGATCATCAGACCGGTACAATTGTATTTATTCAGCCTTGTTAGCCACGTGGGTGGTTGACGGCATTGTAGCACCAATCGTTTAGTTACTGTTTAGTTGTTTATTTTCCGCTGCGATTCCAAGTAATGTTATGTGCGTAGTAGGGGTTTACACAATGGTTTACTTACACATATATGCACGTATGTATAGGTGGGTATACATATACATACATACATATACTAACCATAGTCTTATAGTTTTTTTTTTGTAAGTTTTGACCCGACCGAACTTGCGACCGACCTTGCAAGTTCGGTCCGAGTCAGTAGGTTACATCGGGTGAAAATTCCAGGGCCGACCGACCTTGCAAGTCCGGTCCCAAGGTCGGTCCATTCCAGTGAGTTGCTTGACGGAAAATTTTAGCCTGACCGACCTTGCAAGTCCGGTCGCAAGGTCGGTCCATTCCAGTAGCTTACAAGACGAAAACTTTTAGCTCGACCGACCTTGCAAGTCCAGTCGCAAGGTCGGTCCATTCCAGTAAGTTACAAAACGGAAAAATTTTGCGTCGACCGACCTTGCAAGTCCGGTCGCAAGGTCGGTCCATTCCAGTAAGTTACAGACGGGAGAATTTCTCTGGTCCGACCGAACTTGCAAGTCCGGTCGCAAGTTCGGTCCATTCCAGAAGCTTTCCCGTCTTTGTAAATCTGGCTCGACCGACCTTGCAAGTTCGGTCCCAAGGTCGGTCCGGCCCAATATTTGCATTTTTATTTCTATTTTCAGTTCTATACTTTACCCATTGTTTCTCCAATCTTCTTACATGTAATCCCACATGTTTGAACACCACCTAGGCCCTCCAAATTGCCTTAGTTCATCCACCAAATTCTTTAATAATCCATCAATCAATCTTACACAAATTCCTCACTTCTTTTCCAACCAATGTAACAGTTTTTGTTTTACCTATGCTACAGATTTCTAACTCACTTCTACCATTCAATACTTCCTCTACCAATGTCACTCCTAGCATCCCAAATACATCTCCAACAACTACAATATCTATACCCAAGTCCAACACTCTTTTTACCAATTCTTACACACTAATTTTTCCTAACTTCTCCATATATCCTTATACCCTTTTGCTATAGATTTTCACACCTCTTGTTTCTCATACTACAACTACCTCTTCATCACTACTAAACATGTCTACCAACTCCAATACACACATTGGTTCTCCCATTCACCAAGTCATCCATAAGTGTACATTTCCTACCAAAAATTTGCCATAACCTCCCCTATATTTTTACACTCTCACCACATATTCTAGTTCACAATTCAATACTTATTTCACCTGTTTCACACAAAACAATATACAAGGTCCCATATACGATTCGAATACTAAAACACTCTTAAAAATTCCTGCACTCAACATCTCATTCCCAATCCAATTGTGACAGTTTTTAAATGTCTTTTAAGGCTTCAAGATACTTATATTCTTCTACACATTACACTACTAATACATTGCCATTTTACAATACACATTTTCATTTCTAAAAATCTGTTACATTACTCATTACCAAGCTACACAAAAGCATTCTTACCTTGTTTCTCCTCTAGATTTTCTTTCTCCTTCTTTCTTCTTCCTTCCTCTCTTTCTCCACCGGTTTAGCCAACACAAATTCTCTACTCTACAACCCATATACATACACATTTCAATACACTAAAAACTAACCCTAGCTATTATTAAGCTTTAAGTAGGTTTTAGGGTTTAGAATTATCATTACCTTGCAAGGGTGTAAATGAAGCTTGGAGTGGTACAAGAACAAGTTTCCAACTCCACCAAGATGCCAAAATCGGCTAGGTACAAAAGGAACCAAACAAGGGTTTAGCTAAATTTTCGTTTTGCCTATAAGGCTAGAAAAAGATGAAGTTTATAAGAATATTTTACCTCATTAGAACAAGGAGAACAAGGTGGTTCTAGTGGTAGTCTTGAAGCTCCAAATGCTCCATACCCATGGAGATGAAAGTGCTCCTTTTCGAATTTTGAAAAGATAGGAATGCTCTACTTGATGAGGGGATTCTAATGGTGTAGTTTTTATAATTTTTGGAGCAAGTATGGGCACTCAATAAGAGGAGAAGTGAGGTTTTTGGTGAGTGTTTCCCTTTCCCCATTGTTGTCGCTGGAGGAGGAAGGAGAAGGGAATCAGAGAAAGAGAGGGAGTGGGTACGTGAGAGAAGAGAGAATAGGGAGGAGAGAGAGAAAAGGTGAGTGGGGTTGTTTATTATTTTGTTTGTTAGTGTATAAGAGAGGTGTGTGAGGGAGTGTGAGGGGAGGTCCCAATCGGACACACACAGACCCATATGGGTTTCTAAAATTCTATTTACAATATTGGACACATAAGTTTGTGTTATTTACGTTTCTACCCACACAACTTCCCGTTTTTGACAATTTTTACTAACTTCTCGTTTTATTGATTTTATTGGTTCTAAAGCTTCACTAATATTTATTAATGATTATTTAGTTGACCAAAATTGTTACGAGTCTATTTGACCCGCTTAAAGTCACGTTTTCCCGGTTACCTCGAAAAACGCGCTTTAAGGTTCGTTAGTGGCTTTAATCTGTTTTAAGGATCCGTTTTCTTCGGATTTGTTCCCTCATATTTATTTAGACTTAATTAAGCCTTTAGAATCCTTATAATAGGCTAACCGAGGTCTCATACCTCCTATGGTTATTTAACGCTTATTTAGCGTTTTTCGCTTTTAAAGCGTTTCTTTATTTCTTTTGGATTTATCTTCCCTTACAAATACTTCTTAACCATTATTAGGCTCTTAAATACCTATTAGGATAATTTAATCGCCATATTTAAGGTCGGGGTATTTCAATCTACCCCCTTAAGAACTTTGTCCTCAAAGTTGTTCGAGGTTATAAGTTTACAATGCTTACTCATTCTTACATGTCTAATACTACGGTTATACAATCTTCCTCTTACTAATTCCCAAATCCATTACTCAAGGTTTCTACATACCATACCCTCCAAATGTACTATAGTTACTCCAATCCGCACTACTACTAACTATTTGGTTCCTCATTACAAAGTTCATAAATACATACAGTGCAAAGCTATCCCCAAAGCAATGCAATACACATACAATCCCGCAGGCACTCTGGTCATCTCGACGCAGGACTCCTCTATGTCCCGCTGCCTTTGGAATAATACCACATACTACACTACTATCTTCTCCGGTACGAGCTTCTCACAAATTCTTAACCTTCAGTCTAAGAGAAATACTTCACTACTACCAATTAGAAATTTTCTAAAACACATAACTCCAAGGTCCAATATATATACATTACTTCTATCCTATGTGTGATTTTTGTGACCACTTAAGGGGAGCTTCAAGAATCATTCGACCCTGATGTGATCAGCATCAGTGTTGAACTATCTTTCCACCCCAATTTGTGTTCGGTTTCCCTTGATCTGATCAGGATCAAGTTCGACTTCCCACATCAGTTTCAAACAAGCAAATAATTTAGTTGTTTTCATTTTCTATCTTTTTACTCTTCCTAGTCATTCATACATCTCCAAAGGATGGAGTCAGTCCATCAATCATCCTCACTCTATTTCCCAAATGCTTTACTCCATGGTTCAATCCTAATGCTCATTTCCTCAACCTTCACTACTTCCATCCATTACTCACCACCATATCCTATATTCTAACTACGGAATACTACACTTATAAGATTTAGTTGGCTTCGATTGTTTCACATATTTTACTTACGATTCCACTACTCATAAACTTCATTCATCTACTATCCTCATTCATTTTGTACTACTTCTTCAAAGGTTACAATACTTGTGGAGCTCCGTCCACTACTCATTACTTTTCTTTTACTAATACCCTTACACTGGTATTACAAGATAGGTACGTTCCTCCTATTGTATTTGCATGTTTAATGCCTAGTTACCATAATTACAATATGAATGAGTACTTATGTTTATTAAACATAGTACCAATCATCAATTTGATTCTCATTTGTGCTATGCACATTACGGTTTAAGTGTTTTATTCATAAAACTTACATTAAGCGGTTTTCGCTCTACCCCCCTTAAAAGGGATTACGCCCACGTAATCTACCATATTTTATTATTATTAAACTTTGGTTTAATCAGTCTGGGCAAGCTGAAGCGTTTAGCTTCACTACCGTATACTATACAATATGCTCTGGTCAAAGGGATCTTAACCATACCAATGGTTTAGTCTTTGCACCAAGAGTTCCTATATGAGTTTATTTAACTCATATTTAATTCGATTCTAGCCTACTCGGCTTCAAGGCATTAATAGCCATTGTATTATGCTCACTAGGTACATTAATCTCCTAGCTAGGGCCCACTAGCTTCTGCTGCGCGACCCTGATAACTTGGGTTATCCACCCTTCTTGTTATCCTCAACGTGTTACACATCACCTTTTATCCGTTTATTATGGGCATAAGGTTTATTAAACAAATGCGGCATTCTTTTACCATGCTTGAACTCAACGAGTTTAGGATTTATAACCAGCTCTCTGATAATCGGTTGTACATGTTATTCGTGCTTCTACGGTTATTCGTTAAGTTCCTCCGACTTATTGTCGGGCGAGGTTAAGTTACCACTTAGCTGTAGTGCTTCCTCTATTGTCACTAGCTTTTAAATCATACCAGTTCTTCTGGTTCAGCACAAGTGTTCTTTACTTGTATGACCTTGCATTTCTATGCGTCGGTCCTAGTGACTTTCCTGTATCTCCTTTCACCTTTTATTCCATTGGAATTCACATCTGTGGTTGTTAGTGTGTTTCGCACTCTTCGTGCTTCTTTGGCCTTAGGCCGCACGGTTGTTGCTAAGCTTGCTTAATTGGCTTGCCATGTCTGTTGGTGAAAAGAAGGATTAACTACGGTTTACATTCTCCATATCCCTAGCCATCCCATTAGATCATTAGCTGCACCAGTGCAATACCAAAACACTCAGTCATACAGAGTGCAGAGGCGTAAACGCTTGACAGTAAGTCACTTATGTGATAGGAAAGAATATTTCTGTGTGTCATCTCATACTTATACTCCGTGTTATTGCTTAACTACTCCCTCATAGCGGTCGCCTGTTGCGCACCGTATTCTTACTCATTGTACAACATCGTTTTTACTGTTTCTGTTACTGTGATAGTTTCTCTTCACTCATTGCCATTGTCATTGGCACCATTCCCTTATGGTATGAATACCCTGGGGTTTCCAATGTTCGTGTGTATGACGGTTGTTGTAGCATACCGCACTACTATTATCTTCCCATTGTGGGGATGTTTTATTTCAGTTTAGGTTTCATGTGTAGGTTGGCTTACCTCACATTATCTTCATCATTTGTGATACAATTTACCAAGTATCTTGGTTGGCCAAGGATGAGATAACTCATCGGGTCATAAGCTCCCTTGAGCGTTAATCATTCATGGTGTTTAATGTGTGTTCACATTAATTGTTTTGATAATTATTGCCTTTCGGTGCTGAGCATTGGTTTAGGCTCTAGCTGTGTAGTTTTACTTTTGTATGTATATCACCGGGACATCCCAAGAAACTTCAAGGGTTTTCTGGTCCCGTTCTCCAATTGAGAGTATTCTATCATTGATAAATGAAAGTTCTTGTTGAGGGGTTTGTCTCCACTCATAGGTCTAATGACAAGGTTTGCTATGTTGGTGTTTACACAATGGTCAACTATATGTTTGGGTGCATATGGAGTATGCTTACTCTTTTAAGTCATAATGGTTTGGAAGTCTCATTTCCTTACTCCATCACCTCTTGGCAATATCTATTGCGTGGTTTTATTGTTATAGTAGGTGGAAGCCTTTTCTAAGGTTCACATCATCACCACATTGGTGGTCTTCGGTTAACGAGGGGTACCTTCCCTTAGGTTTCTCGTAGTGTCCAAGTGTGGACTAGGCCAATGTTGGTATCATCATGATTCTTATGCCTCTGTGCTACCATTGCTACAGAAGGCATGGCGGTAATTAAGAACTCCGTCAACTGTGTACTAGGCTGATGCCCTAGTGACAGTGACATTGAGTTGGCCATTACTCCAAGCCACTCAAGATTTTGGGTTTGAATTTATGGTCCAGTTGTTGATTTCTTGTCGTATGAGGCAATCCCTCTTGCAAGTCTTGTTAGTATTGGTGTGGGTTTTGCAACCGTTTAAGGTTACACACGTAGTTGGTTGATGGCTTTTAAGCCATACTGCTGCGAGCTATGCTCTTTGCAAGCTGCTTATGCGTGTTTCCACTCCTTGTATACCGTCATAGGTTGGAGGTATTATTGGGCTCCATGGTAAGTCGTGACATCACGCTTCCGTTCATAGGGGACCCTTTAGGTAATCTGATGTTAATAGGTGTCTCTCAATATCTTAGGGCATTTCCTGTTAAGTGAAATCCCTTCGGGTCCGTGTTCGTTCTAACTTTCGTGCTTTTATCATGTCGCTGTTGTTCGACTGTTGCAATGCAAACACCCTTCAAGGATTGCTCCTGAGTGCTGTTGAAGCATGCCGTTACATCCGGCTAATATTGATGTCGTGTTGTCCACGGTACCTTCTTGTGGTGTTGTACTTGAGTTTTCCCCTTTTGGGTCATGACGTCTCCCGTCCTTGGGTAGACTGTTTATGCTTGTTCCTAGTGGTTAAGACTAGGTTTGGTATTCCCTTCAATGATGGAGTATACTTGCGGTAATCTTGGGGTTGCTCTTGGGAATTCTGTCCCATTTGTTGAGCATTGTTAGGCATTCACCTCACTGTGTTTAGGCTGGGTATTCCATCCAGTTTTTAGGTAGTTGCTTGGGTTATTTGAGACATATCCAATGTCTATACTTATTAGTCTGTGCTTTTTGCACTACCTAGTTCTTGTTCCTCATCTTCAGATGGGTTCTCTGAGTTCCTTGATACTTGTTCGTCTGAGGTGTCCAGCTGTTCTGATTGAACTCACTCATGGTCCGTAGAACGGAGTTGACTACTTCCCGTGTGTCGCACACTACATGTATACATACGTGGGGTACCATGTTGATACGTTACCACTTACCCAACGATATGTCGGGCCCGCAAGCTCCTTCGGAGTGCGGTTGTCCCATATCCCGTAACGGGTATACTCGTAGTGTTCGTCACACGCCTAGGTGAAGTATTCTGTTGCCAACTCCTCTTGTATCATCCTATGATACTCACCATAATGTTGTTGATCTGGTTTTAAAATCCAAGGTTTTTAAAAGAGGGTTGTGGTTTTGAAAAGAAAATTTTGGGTTTTAAAACAATGGTTCGGTGTTAAAAGGAATCTCCCATGGCATAGCCACGTTTGAGGTGTTGTCCAAGTCTAGCTTCTCGCTGACTGGTATGTTCTAATTACAGTGGTCGGGCCGTTAGGCCTTTCCAAGGTTCCATTCCTTCAGTTTTAGGATGTTTATTCCTGTGGTTGTTTCGTTACGGTCACCGTACATTACTATGTACTTGTGACGTATTAGTGTTCCTTTACATATCTCTGTCTTTACTGCACTTGCCTTGGCAAGTGCGCGGTATCGGTGGTTTTTGGATAATCCTATACCAATCTTGGTATGGTTTCTGCTTGTATTTAATAGTCTTGTTGACCTTCCCTCGATCTTATTGATCTATAATTGGTATACTCGCTCCTTTAGGTAGCTTCTTGGTGGTCTAGACATGGCTGTCGTAGATCTGGGTACTCCTCCACTCCTCGGAGGTTCCCGTTCTATTTGGTTTAGTGTCGCTCCTTGTGGCTCGTCCCCACACGATTGTGGTGGTTGGTGAGCCTTCCTTGTTTAGGCACTACGCTTGTAGTCCTATTGGTTTATATCTCATGGTTGTTCTTGTAGCTGTGTAAGCGATGCTGGCCAGGTCTTGTAACCTCTTCGGCGTTGTGGTTTTTGGAGTTAACCGTTCCTGACTATGTCCTTAGTCAGCTAGCATACCGTTAGTGGTATTATTCAAGTATTACTATCCCGTAGACTTGTGTCTCGGGTTCCGTTACTGCTCCCTTTTTCATTCTGTTGCACGGTTAGTGCTTCTGTCCTGCTGATGGTTGACTAGCTAGGTTTCGCGACTACTAAGCAGGTCGCCCCATGCTGTTGCAAGTTATAGCCTCCTCGTGGTTGGAGTGCTTATTCCCCCGCTATTAAGTGCGGGCATTATTGTTCAACCGGGATTCATCTCCGGGTCTTCCATTTCTTGGAATCCACTACGTGTCGGTTCTTGTTTACTGTGTGATTGCTTCACCACTGCCAGATCGGGTTTTCCCGAGTATGAGAAGGCTTTTCTTCTCTCTGGCGTCCTTTTCCAAGTTATATAGTAGGGTTCGTGGCGGGCGGGACTGGTATTGTAGGTATCCGGTACTCACCGGTTGTTCCTAACTAGCATATCTCTAATGCTAACACTCAGCCCTTAGCCCTAAGCTTCTAATTCCTAACTCGGTATTTCCTAAACTCGGTATTTCCAGTACTTCGCTCTGATACCACTTTTTGTAACACCCCTACTATTAATACAGTCATTAACGTCCAATCTCCTTACTCACCAGATACACGCAGCGGATACCTACTTACATACATTGGGTGATACAATGCCGTTAGCCACCCACGTGACTAACAAGGCTACTACTTCTACATACAGCATCGGTCTGATGGACCGGAATCCCGAGTATTACATATCTACCATATATATTTCATACACCAATACACGCTACATTCTTCCATTCGATACAATACTTCAAATACCATACAATATAATCCACATACCGAGTTTACTAAGATCCTTATACAGATATACTACCTCTTCAAGGTTCATACGTACTCACTACGAGTCTACTTACTACCCGTTCCTCACAACTACTTACTCCTAATTACAAGGGTGTGCCTCCGGCCTCTTCCTTGACCACATTCGCTTCGGGTACCTGCACACTAAAAAATGTCCCCCGAAGGGGTCAGCTTTCGCCGAGCATGATAACCGCATACCCCGCGTACTAGTGAGGGTACGCCGACCACTTGGTCGTATACATGCGGTTGATTTCTTTCACACATACATGCATACATGCTCTTATACACAATACAACAATACTTACGCAAGGCATACATACATACACTACATTACATACAAGGAATACAATAAACCATCCAATACATACTTACCTTCTTCCGAAATACACATACTCATTACATACAGAATATACGATTCTTGTTAGCTTCATTGGTCCACCCGGGTTAATCGGGTGGAGTTTACTCTTTTACTCGTTACTTCATACACATACATACTCATACTCATACTTACTTACGGATCCATACTTACTTACTCTTACTCTTACTCAAGTTAAGTCGTCGGGACCTCCGGCCTTGGGGACTACACCGTCCCACCTCCGGGATTTACTTGACTCACCAATCCGGGATGCTACCCATTTAAGCGATTTGGGCCGCGGACCAGTTTAAGAGTCAGCAATTGCAGCCAACCTCTTGTGACTCCGCATCCTCACGCGTGGCCGAAGCTATATCGGACTTGTACTCATTCCAATTTACTCACTTAAGTTAGGAGTTAGATAGTTAGGAATTAGTACAAGTCAACATCCAAGCCACAATAATACAATACCCATATACACTTACATACAAATACATTACAATATACAAGTACACTACAAGTATGATACACTTCATCATCATTCATATGTTTCATGAATTATACAAACTATTGTTCAAGACAAATATCAAGAACAATGTAAACAAGCACAAGTAGGTGCAATATAGTCTGATTCATGCATTTATCTTATTAGGTGATCAAATACACACAAATCGGGGTAACCAGATTAGGATACAGGGCATGAAGAAATCATACCTTTAACCGTTGTACTTGTATCCCAACGTTCCTCCGGTATTCACAATTCAAACCTATGATATACATACAACTGAATAATTAATCTAACTATCATTAATTTAATTCAGTTACCCTTACGCTTCCTAACTCATACTTACTAGGTCTTCACATTCTTATACTTACATTTTATTTACTTACTCTTAATTACTTAACAATGGTTTACTTACACATATATGCACGTATGTATAGGTGGGTATACATATACATACATACATATACTAACCATAGTCTTATAGTTTTTTTTTTGTAAGTTTTGACCCGACCGAACTTGCGACCGACCTTGCAAGTTCGGTCCGAGTCAGTAGGTTACATCGGGTGAAAATTCCAGGGCCGACCGACCTTGGAAGTCCGGTCCCAAGGTCGGTCCATTCCAGTGAGTTGCTTGACGGAAAATTTTAGCCCGACCGACCTTGCAAGTTCGGTCGCAAGGTCGGTCCATTCCAGTAGCTTACAAGACGAAAAATTTTAGCTCGACCGACCTTGCAAGTCCGGTCGCAAGGTCGGTCCATTCCAGTAAGTTACAAGACGGAAAAATTTTGCGTCGACCGACCTTGCAAGTCCGGTCGCAAGGTCGGTCCATTCCAGCAAGTTACAGACGGGAGAATTTCTCTGGTCCGACCGAACTTGCAAGTCCGGTCGCAAGTTCGGTCCATTCCAGAAGCTTTCCCGTCATTGTAAATCTGGGCTCGACCGACCTTGCAAGTTCGGTCCCAAGGTCGGTCCGGCCCAGTATTTGCATTTTTATTTCTGTTTTCAGTTCTATACTTTACCCATTGTTTCTCCAATCTTCTTACATGTAATCCCACATGTTTGAACACCACCTAGGCCCTCCAAATTGCCTTAGTTCATCCACCAAATTCTTTACTAAATCCATCAATCAATCCTACACAAATTCCTCACTTCTTTTCCAACCAATGTAACAGTTTTTGTTTACCTATGCTACAGATTTCTAACTCACTTCTACCATTCAATACTTCCTCTACCAATGTCACTCCTAGCATCCCAAATACATCTCCAACAACTACAATATCTATACCCAAGTCCAACACTCTTTTACCAATTCTTACACACTAATTTTTCCTAACTTCTCCATACATCCTTATACCCTTTTGCTATAGATTTTCACACCTCTTGTTTCTCATACTACAACTACCTCTTCATCACTACTAAACATGTCTACCAACTCCAATACACACCTTGGTTCTCCCATTCACCAAGTCATCCTTAAGTGTCCATTTCCTACCAAAAATTTGCCATAACCTCCCCTATATTTTTACACTCTCACCACATATTCTAGTTCACAATTCAATACTTATTTCACCTGTTTCACACAAAACAATATACAAGGTCCCATACACGATTCCAATACTAAAACACTCTTAAAAATTCCTGCACTCAACATCTCATTCCCAATCCAATTGTGACAGTTTTTAAATGTCTTTTAAGGCTTCAAGATACTTATATTATTCTACACATTACACTACTAATACATTGCCATTTTACAATACACATTTTCATTTCTAAAAATCTGTTACATTACTCATTACCAAGCTACACAAAAGAGCATTCTTACCTTGTTTCTCCTCTAGATTTTCTTTCTCCTTCTTTCTTCTACCTTCCTCTCTTTCTCCACCGGTTTAGCCAACACAAATTCTCTACTCTACAACCCATATACATACACATTTCAATACACTAAAAACTAACCCTAGCTATTATTAAGCTTTAAGTAGGTTTTAGGGTTTAGAATTATCATTACCTTGCAAGGGTGTAAATGAAGCTTGGAGTGGTTCAAGAACAAGTTTCCAACTCCACCAAGATGCCAAAATCGGCTAGGTACAAAAGGAACCAAACAAGGGTTTAGCTAAATTTTTGTTTTGCCCATAAGGCTAGAAAAAGATGAAGTTTTTAAGAATATTTTTACCTCATTAGAACAAGGAGAACATGGTGGTTCTAGTGGTAGTCTTGAAGCTCCAAATGCTCCATACCCATGGAGATGAAAGTGCTCCTTTTCGAATTTTGAAAAGATAGGAATGCTCTACTTGATGAGGGGATTCTAATGGTGTAGTTTTTATAATTTTTGGAGCAAGTATGGGCACTCAATAAGAGGAGAGAAGTGAGGTTTTTGGTGAGTGTTTCCCTTTCCCCATTGTTGTCGCTGGAGGTGGAAGAAGAAGGGAATCAGAGAAAAAGAGGGGTGGGTACGTGAGAGAAGAGAGAATAGGGAGGAGAGAGAGAATAAAGGTGAGTGGGGTTGTTTATTATTTTGTTTGTTAGTGTATAAGAGAGGAGTGTGTGAGGGAGTGTGAGGGGAGGTCCCAATCGGACACACACAGACCCATATGGGTTTCTAAAATTCTATTTACAATATTGGACACATAAGTTTGTGTTATTTACGTTTCTACCCCACAACTTCCCGTTTTTAACAATTTTTACTAACTTCTCGTTTTATTGATTTTATTGGTTCTAAAGCTTCACTAATATTTATTAATGATTATTTAGTTGACCAAAATTGTTACGAGTCTATTTGACCCGCTTAAAGTCACGTTTTCCCGGTTACCTCGAAAAACGCACTTTAAGGTTCGTTAGTGGCTTTAATCCGTTTTAAGGATCCGTTTTCTGCGGGATTTGTTCCCTCATATTTATTTAGACTTAATTAAGCCTTTAGAATCCTTATAATACGCTAACCGAGGTCTCATACCTCCTATGGTTATTTAACGCTTATTTAGCGTTTTTCGCTTTTAAAGCGTTTCTTTATTTCTTTTGGATTTATCTTCCCTTACAAATACTTCTTAACCATTATTAGGCTCTTAAATACCTATTAGGATAATTTAATCGCCATATTTAAGGTCGGGGTATTTCAATTTAGATTTGGACAAAAGGGCAAGTTGAGCCCAACGTTTGTACGTCCATATACCATTACTGAAATACCCCTAACCTTTAAAATATAATTAAATGTTCTATTAATGATCTAAGATGATTAATAAACATCTAAATATTATTGTGGAACAATCTAAAAGATCGCAACAAGGCAAAACACGCCTTAAGATCGGTAAAGCCAAAAATGTGCTTTAAGATACCATAAAGATTGTATGACCTCAAATAGGATCCAAAGTGGATTCCTAAGTATTATAATGAAGTAATGAACACAAAAAAACCGTTCTCATGGAGAACTAAGCCCAGGAACACCCTGTGACACAAAAATGTGCACTAAAACACCTTAAAGCACGTTTTTGTGAGTTTGCCTTCTAAATTGATTTTTAATGGGCTTAAAGGTTAAAATTACCTTTAAATATGATAATATATCACATTATATCATATTAGAAATTTAATTCCAGAAATTTATGAATTTTTACAAATTTAATATTAAAATATTAATAAAACCCTAAAGTGGGGCCCGCATGAGTCAATATTGACCAAGTATGGTCAATGGCCAATTAATTGACCCAATTGGACCATGGAGATCGGCAGGCAAGGAGGGAGGAGACAGCTCACATTCATTAGTAGACAAATTGCTACCTAATATTCAATTTGCAATAGTAAAACTTACTTTTTCAATTATTTCAAACCTTACCCATCTCTTTCTTCCTCCTTGTCCGATTCCAGCCTGCCCAGCCGTGTCCCTCCCCTTCCTTGAAGCTCTCAAGCCTTGTTCTTGAGCATGAAAGGCAGATCTAACTCCTAAGCTCTTAAGGTAAGTGTTTTAAGGTCATTTTTAGCCCTTTTTCTTCATCTCTTCACTACCTACACCTAGATTTCGTGGCTCATCAATTCCTATGGCTTATTCTCAGTGTTCTAAGGTTAGAACAAGAGCTAAACTCGGTTGAGACAAGTAGAGGGACCAAGGTTGCTCAAAATTGCATTTTAAGGTTAAAACATACCTTAAGCCTCTCCACTCTACATCCGGTTTTATTCCTTCAATTTTTATGAGTTTATACACTCATGATCTTCATATTTACATGTTCATTCAGTTGGTTAGCCATTTGGAGCAAGGGTGACCAAGATCCAAAGGAAATACCCTCTTTTAAGGCATTTTCCAAGGTAAAACCTAATAAACAAGGTAGCTTGTTGTGATCTAACTATTTACTATGTCAATATGGTGATCTAAACCTTGTGGTGTGTTGGTTCAGGTCGAAAACCACCTAGAACTTCCCTTGCATTTTTAAGGTGATTTTTGCCTTAAATCTTACATTAATTATTCCTTATGGTTAAGCTCAAGCTTGGAGTGTAACCATATCTTGTTTTTGTGTATTAAACATGTCTAAATCATGTGGTGAATTTTCCTACAAGAGGCCGAGTGCATACAAGGAATAACCAAGGTATAAACACCTTAACTTATGATTTTTATAATTTTTAAGCATATATATATATGGCTGAGAGTGAATTACATATATAGGTCATATTGACCTAAAAATGGAAAAAAAATGGCTAAGATAAATTAAGCTAGTCATTTAAGAGATTTAATTAACATAATGGTCAAATTATGACATTATATGGAAAAAATTAAACCAAAGTGAGGCCGAGAATATATGCTATATTTTGAGACATTTATTGTGTAATTTATTTTGCAAATTCAAGGTTGTAATAAGGCCATGTCATTAGGCCATTTTAATTAAGTTTATAAGCTTATTTAGTTTTATTTATGCTTATAATTAAAATTGGGGCCAATTCGTAATTACTAGGAAATTAGAAAGCCGTGGGCTTAATTTAGAGCAATTTAGGGTTTTTAAATGAATTTAATAAAAATTATAACATTTTATAAAGTTTTGGGTCAAAATTGTAAAAATAGGAAAGTATAGGTTATTATTAGTGATTACCGAAAAATTGGTTCCCATTGGTATTAGAAGTCAAAGTTGACTATATAGGAGACTTTGACCAAGTTTGGAAAATTTAAGAAATTAAAATACTACCTTATATTAAGATAAGTATTAATTTGTAAAAGATTTAAAAGAGATGGGGCTATAATGTAATTTCCGAAAACTTGGGGTACTAAATGGAGTTTAGTACAAACCTTAGGTTATTAGGAATTTTTAGAAATTTATTTGGTCAAATTTGGAGTTTATATGAGTTATATAAGTATATATAAGACCTTTACATTGTTACAAATGGGTAACAAAGGGGTGAAAACCGAGATTTAAAGGAGTATAAGGTTAGGAATAATATTTATAACCTTTTGGTATAGTTTGGTAATTTTTGAAATGATGTATAAGGTTTTAGCAAGATATATGTATAATATATGGTTTAAGGGAATTAGAAAACTATGTATTATAATTGGGATGGAATTGTGATTTATAGAATTTTAGTGGTGTATAATGGAAACCGAAAATATAAGGGGCTATTTGGTATTTTATAAACAAAATTAACTATAGGTTATAATTGCTTTACATGACTTAAATGTCATAAGATAGGTTATATAACAATATATAACATTATGTAAATGTGTGGTGGATTTTGTAAATACTTAAGAAAGATAGGTGCTGTTCGGAAATTAATATTTTTGGATGAAATTTATAATATGGTTTTCAATGTTATAAGAGTTATAACATTTATAATATAAGAAGTATTCATTAAAAAGAATGGATATATATATTATAAGACTTACCATGTAATGAATAGTTCCATAATACATGTATATAAATAAATATATGTTATGGTGACATGGTTTAATAACTATAAATTATCATAATTAAAATGATAATAGATGAAGAGGAAGGAATTATAAACATTGGATATGGGATTCTAATGTCAAGAAGTTTACATGGGATAATAAGGATTTATATGATTCAAAAGTATTGTTTGCGTATGAATTATACCACATTGGAAAAAAAAAAGAGACAAACCTTAGAAGAATAAATACTAAGGTGAGATGTATAGTGCATGACAAGAATCATACATGCAATAAAGAAACAAACTATACGATATACGAATATACATCAAGTTACATGCGATAACAAAGTTCAACAATAAGTATATTAATATACAAGGCAAGACTACGCATGTAATAAAACGTTACCAATCTTGAGTTAAGCTGAAAACCCGACAAACATTGACAGTTTATAACGGGGGATTAACCGGGAGGTATTAGTGACGGTACGGGGTACCGTAGAGTTGTACTGTTATACGGGATGCTAATCAGTAGCATTATGTGTTGTTTAGACTGCTAGAGACGACACACGGAGCATAGGACCTTGCTGATTCATACTCCACCGTAATACAATCCGGGTGAACGGTATGTTATTTGTGTGGCTTGATTGTCTCTGAGGATTTCCTCAGTTCAGACATTGTGTGAAAATCTGTGATAAGATTGAATGTCTGCTTGTGAATTAATATGCTTGAGTTGCGTATTAATGCTGCTTTATTATTATTATTGTTGTGCGATAACAGTACCGTTCGTATATATGAACATATTATAAAACGAACTAGCGGCAATGATGCTATCTTATATGTGTAATATAAGGAACGTAAGTAAAACGTTGTAGCATTAGGATAATAAGATATATAAAATATCTGAGACTTATATACGAAGCATTGGCCTCTTTAACGCCGCTCTCGTATCTAGCACTGGATCCCGAGTCGACATACTCAGGATTGGACTACGACCTTGGTCTGCTGTGTTAGAAAAAAAAGAATAGTAAAGCGATGCGATGGTATAGATAAGTTTATCAAGGATGTGGCTCTTGCTGTGAACTGTGATCCATTAACGATACTAGGACACCGTGTGGTAGCCGTAAGTATCTGGATAAATTTCCAACGAACTACAGATTGTTCGTAGGACGGAGACTCTACCGCTGGAGTGGCTATTGCCGTGGGTGACCCGCCATAAGAGATGGGTAACTTAGAGACACGTCGTTCTAACAAGACGTTGTCATTAGACATGACTGAACAATTACGAACGACTATATTAACTCGTACATTAGGCGAACATTATTTGGGCTTTCATGCCAAAGATGAGAGTTCATACTCGTTTATAATTCTCGTTACTTCGCCTTGTTGTTCATTGTTTGTGCTTTGTGGTTATGTGTGGTATGTTGGTGGAATTGTTTGAACGAGCCATTGTGCTCATATTGTGTGTTGTGAACTGGTTGTGTCGAGTCACCGTACTCATGTGTGGATTGTGGTTGGGTGTTTGGTCGAGTGAGTCGCTGAACTCAATTATGAATTATTAAGTGTTTGTTGGAATGGAGTCTCTGTACTCATATAAGCGCTGTAAACGCTTTCAGTGGTTTATTACGATGCGATGTGTGAAGCCGGGGGCTTGTTTGTTATTTGAGATTACTGCAATATATATTGTTGTTTTACAGTTTCAACATTGAACTATTTGTATGGAAACGAATTGCATGCTCTCGACCAAATAACTGAATGGTCCGAGGGTGCATGACAGTCAGGTAATAGCATACTCAGCAGGGGCTGATTCCATACCACAAACTACCATTTTTGCAGGTATGCAACTTCCGGTGTCGGCAAAGAGAGTGACGCGCTGGGTAGTTTGATTACAGTTATTTAAACATGCACGGTTGCATTTTAATACGAACCTAGAAACATGTATAGGTTTCGGATACGTAGAAAGCTCACTGTGAATGTATTTTATATTGGTTTTGGGAGTTTAGATCTATCTCTTGTTGTCACTGTGAGAAAATGTTTCGTATTTAAGAGCTTATCAGGAAGCACGTTATTACTCGTATGGGCGAGCAAGAACGGTGACACCAGTAGTCAATTGTTGAGATTACCGCTGCGATTATATTGTTGAGTAAGATGATTAGGAGCCGAATAGAGCAGGGGTGTTACAATTACGGAGCGGGTGGGCCCAATAGCTTACAGGTTAGACCTACCTGGAGAGCTGGGTAAAGTGCATGATGTTTTCCACGTCTCACAACTTAAGAAATACATGCACCACCCCTCCCATGTTTTGCAGGCCGAACGGCTAACCATAGAGCCAACCATGAGATCAGTAGAGACCCCTTAGAGGATTCTGGATACGAAGACTAGGGACACTCGCCACAAGTCAGTGAGACTGGTGAAGGTTCTCTTGTCCAACCAGGACGTCGAGGAGGCTACTAGGGAATTAGAGGATAAGATGCGGGCGAAGTACCCTTCGCTCTTTTCAGACTAGATTTCTTGTAAGGGTACGGGGCGTACCCTTTTTAAGGGGGGTAGAGCCTCTTTGCTTTTCAGTTTGTAAGCAAACAATCACATAGTGTTGATTGTTGTTTTTGCTTACTTAGTGTTAAGTATGTATTATACTTTGTGACAAACCTTATGAGTCCGAACCTTAATAAATGTGGCAGACCTTATGAGTAAGAAATCGTATCTACTGTTGAGTGATTTTGTATGTGAAGTTACTTGTGTATTCTAAGAGATATTAGATGCATAGGAACTTTGAGGACAAAGTTCTTTTAAGGGGGTAGATTGAAATACCCCAAACCTTAATATATTGATGAACTATCTAATCATAATATACTAAGGCTATAACATGCCTTAGAAACATTATAAAAGAGTTAAACATCAATGTACACAAAACATGCCTAAAGCGTTTAAACCGAAAACGCACCTCAGAGCACAAAAATGTGCTTTAAGGAAAAATGGGCCTTAAGCATTTGTACATGGAACTAAAAGGCTAATGAGCCTAAATACCAATAAGGAATAAGGGGACAACAATAAAATGGTCATAGGAACCATTACGTGTTCACATAAATTAAGTATACAAGTCCACAGAAAAACCGGTACTAAACTGACGAAAGTAAAGGAGAAACCACTAAACGACTTGGTTTAAGTTGGAATGAGCAACACGCTATTTCACGAACAAAGTATCTAAAGGTTGTAAATGTACTAATAACACATTTAAACTAGCCAAAACAAATTGTATAATCAATGTGAACCCGGAAGCACATAAAATGTGTTTTAAGGCATTTTTGGCTATGTAACATACCTAACACATGGTATAAGTCATTATGAACGAGTTTAATTCATTAAATGTTACATAAATACAAGGTAAAACAAAAAAAACAGATCAACAGAGGTATAGGGCTGCCGACATGGGGGGAGTGAGTCACCAAGTTGAAATTGCTTTTAAATTCACTATTTCAACTACTAAGACTTTCTTTAATTGCCAAATCATCTTTTCCCCTTAGTGAATCATTAATCAGACTCTTACCTGTCATATGAGAGCTCCCAAGGTCGTAGCTCCTCCTCTCTTTGAAGAAACAACACAAAACAACTCAAATGTTCTTAGTTTTAAGCCTTAAAGAACACATTGCCTTGTAGAAATCATAACTTTCTCGTCCTAACTCCAAATCACAAGCTTGATAGCTCGTTGGAATCCTCTTTTCAAGAGCTTTACAACCATAGCTCATGAGACCCCATATGCTCAGGAAAAACCACGAAGAAGTGCCTTTGATTCTTGAGGTAAAACATCGCCTTCTTGAAAACTTCTTGTTCTTTGGTTTTTGTTACAGCAGATTGGCATGGGATACTAACCCATATTATTCTTCATTTTATTGTATAATTTTGGGGCCAATTCTTTAGCAAATTGCTGGCAAAATTTCTAAGGAATTCAAGCTTAAATATTAAGCTAAAAGTTTAATATACAAGTTAAATCCTACAACTACCTATTTCATGGTTCTAAATGTTGATCTATATATGATCTAACCTATTGTATACCTTGTTTATAATTGCCTAATTTATTAGGTGTTAGATTTAATTTTTGGCACCTAAAATGTTAATATTTTGTACATCTAAAATTAGATTTATAACCCTTATGATATAAACTTTAATATAAGCTATCATAATATATAAGAAAAGTTCATATACTATAATTTAGGGGGTGGCCGAAAATTAAGTGAACTTATGTGAGTTAGGAAAATTATATAACTAAGTTAAATTAAAGGAATTAGTATCATTAAGAGTAATATGTAAATTTGAGATTTTAGCTATATATTATAATTGCCGAAATATATATGAGTTATTATCTCCTCTTCTGCCGTTTCGCTGCTGGCCGCTCTTGTCGCCTTCCCTTTCCCCTTCTCACCCGTTTCTCCTCTTCCCCTCGCCTTTCTCGTTTTTGTCTCTTTCCCGTATCCTCCCCCCGTCTCTGCTCTCCCCCCCCTTTCGCTCCTTCCCCACTCTGTGCTTTAGGATGTTTCAAAAATGATTCTTGATGTTCAAAATTCTGTAGGTAAATTAGTTACGAAAATTAGAAATTAATTAGAGTTAAATTGGTTAATAAATGAGTTAGGATAAAAGAAAAGACCACAAGGGTAAAATGGTAATTTCCCTGGTCAAACATGGTCAAACGTGGTCAACTTGGTCATTGACTGTTTGTAAAATGTTTAGAGAAGCTAGAATAAAATTTGTAGCAAAAGATTAGATATTAAAAGGATAAAGGAATAAAAAGTTAAGTTAAATTAACTTTAGGGGTATCATTGTAAATAATGGAAAGTTAGGGGGCTTGACCATAAAAGACTGGTCAAACTTGGGTATATTTTGGTAATTGACCAAAAGTATAAAAGAAATTGATTAAGTAAGACTTTGGAAGAAATTAGAAATAAAAATAACAAGTTTAGAACTTATTATGAGTAAAATAGAGATTAAGAGAAAACTATGGGTAAGTAATGTAAATAACACATTTTTATGTGTTTAGAAGGTTAAGGAAATTAAATAAAGAATTTAGAAACAAGTTGTAAAAGAAACAGAGTTAAGACGGGGTTAAACGAGACCCGTATATGACTTAAGGTATATGAGGGGTATATCTGTAATTTAATAAGTACAGGAGAAATCAATATTTAAGGTATTTCTAATGAAAGTACAAGTTATATTGGAAAAAGAAATAAATACGTATGATACGGAGTATCATACGGACGTATACGAAAAATTTTAGTGCACATGAATAGTACTCATATACGTGAATAGTATACATGTACATGAATAGTAAATACGTATACATGAATAGTAAACATGTATACATGAATAGTAACTACGTATATAAGAATAGTCAAATACGAGACGTATACGTGAATAGTAAAATACGTATACGTGAATAGTAAAATACGTATACGTGAATAGTAAAATACAGTGAATAGTGAAAATACGAAAATTAAGTTATGTAACCACGCCGTCCTAATGAACTATAGGAGCGGAGTAAGGTGACCAGAATAGTCGAGACGTCATCTGGGAGTGGACACGTCGTTAGGCTAAGGTATGGGATTCTTGTAGCTTGTTTGCTAACGGGGTCTACCTCGGTTTGTGTGCTATGTGTTATTGTGATACGACCTAACAGGATTAAGCATGAAACCGATTTACTGTATTGTTATTGTGTGTCCATTGTACACTAACACGACTTGATTTAGAGCTTGTTCATTAACTATGATTAGTAACAATTGTGTAAGGTTACAAATACTCCAAGTTGTTAGTAGGTTAATACCGAGAGAGGTTTAACTAACCAATTGTCAATGAGACTTCAATTAACTGGAACTTGTGAGGAGAGGAATCCGGGACTGACTCTGGTCATGCATGTTTAGGGTAGGAGGTCGGCATCTGTATCAGATCTGTCTTCCGCATATGGCTCTCTACGACTTGTCGCCTAGGGTCGACAAACTGACCCGACCAGCTCGAGTGAACAGTTCGAGGTGGGAGGCAAATTCAGGAGGCGCAGGAGGGTCAAGCCTACACCCCTCATAACTTAATAATAATGTTTATTAAACTAATGGAGCTAATAACTCATTGGCTAGGGTTACTTTGACCCGACAAAAATAAACAATTCAGTTAGAGAACAACCAATTCTAATAGGAAAACGGTTGACACTTATAAGGTATGGTCAAACACGAGAACTAAACAATTCTCAGGCCTCAGGAGTTAGGGATCTAACTTACTCATTAATGGGCGTCCATTACGACGTTCGATTTATTTGAGCTGTGAATGTTTTCACATGGGTGTGTTGTTTGTTATCGTACTTCTTATTATTATTATTTTGTATGAATAATCAACTGCATATATACGACAAAGTAGTCGTGTGTAGCCCTGTTAGCTTGTGGGCTGCACGTTTTCTGTACCAGCCATGTGGTGAGCCCCTTAGGGCCTATGATTTAAACTTTGTAGGTAGGTGCCAGACGAGGACCCAACCTGGGAGTAGGAGTGGGTAGAGCACTAAGGGTTTAATTTGCATTACGAAGTGTGCCTGTACACTTGTTTCATAAACTGTGGTAGTAAGTTGTAATAATAGGAGAGATACTTTGAACTTGGTATTGTATTTTGTTTTAAGACTTTGTACGCACTTACGTTCGGTATGCTCGGGTCCGTCAGACCGTAGCTTGAGACTGGACTAAGCCTAGTTAGTCTTGTGGGTGACTAACGGCGGTAACACCAACTTTTAGTATTTTCTTCCGCTGTGTTGTAATATTGTTGCAGGTTTGTTATGTGATGGTTCATGTTTTGCAGTTGGGGTGTTACAAAGATGGTGAGAATTGGTATGAGACTGATATACAACTTAGTAGGAATGAGAGTCCTGAGGTAATTACTAAGAGATGAATTGGGAATGTTGATGAACTGAGTCCACGCCTTGGAGATGTAATGATTTTGATTAGAAGAACTAAAAGATAGAAAATTGGAAATGAGTGAATTATTTGATGTTTGAAAATGACATGGGAGGTGGAACTTGATTTTCTAGGGATCACGGGAAACCGAACACAAATTGGGGTGGAAGGATGGTTCAACACTGATGCTGATCACATCAGGGTTGGATGATTCCTGAAACTCCCAACCAGTGGTCACAACTAAATCACGCTAAGGATAGAGGCATTAGGGTAAAACAGAATTGGAGTTGATTGTATTTTCAATTAGAGGAATTATTCCTCACTTGACCTCGTAAAAAGGATTTCCTTTTTACTGAGTCTCGCCCATGAAGTCGAGGACGCATGAGCCTTTGTCTTCAGACCGGTGACATGGGGAGAACAGATTAGTTTTGTATTCTAGCCCATGAAGGCGAGGACGAATGTGCCTTTGTCTACGGACCGGTGACATGGGAGAATACGATGAAAATTATGTGATTGTTTTAATCATCAAAAGGAACAAAGGGAATTTTGAGTGCTATACATGCTTAAGCATGTTGTGTGATATTTGAGTATAAGTATATGACAGACCTAATGAGTCAATAAGTTTAAGTACATATAAGCATGATCTATATGATCTATGGAATGAGATAAACCGTGTAATCTAATAAAATAAGATGCATGAGAACTTTGGGGACAAAGTTCATTTAAGGGGGGTAGATTGAAATACCCCAAAACTAAGTATACTAATTAAACATCAATTTATGATGTAATAAGGCTAAAACATGCCTTAGAAACATTGGTAGACAATTTAAACCAAGGAAAACCCAAGAAAACGCCATAAGGGCAATTTAAGCAAAAATGTGCTCTAAGCTTGGAGTAACTTTGATTAGCACCCAAATATCATTCTAGGACCATATTAACATGCTAATGGACATTTTAAATCAATTACCAAAGAAAACAAAGCTCAAAAACAAGCTTAAACACAAATTGTGCTTTAAGACTCCTTAAAGCACCTTTTCAAGAAATTATCTTAGAAATGGGTTTTGAGTGGCTAAATGACCACGATTACACCTTAATCAACATGTGTACTAATTAGTATCACATTAGGAAGCCTAAATCAATGGGAAATCAAAATATTCATAAATATGTGCACTAATTGTGAATAGTAACCATATAGTGCCCAAATTAGCCTTTAGTCAACTTAGCTTAATTAATTGGTCAACTAAGACCATAAATATCTTGTCTAAAAGGGGGGGCGGTTTTAAGGCTGGTGACTCACCCCATGTGCCAGCAACTTAAGGAAAATAAGAGGAAATGAGAGAATAGTACTATTTGCTTTTAAAGACAAAATATCCTTACTTTAGCCTACCTCTCTCCTCTCTTCTTCATTTCTATTCTTCCCCACCGGTTTTTCTTCCTCTTCTCTACTCCAAAACCGTGAGAGCTTCATCCATGGCACCTCCACCTTCAATTGTCCACCAAATACTCATTTTAGCTCCAAATCAAAAAGTGAGCATAGATTATTCTTAGTTGGAGCAAGAGCTTCATTTCTATCTTTTCAAATCCTTCAGAGCTCAAGTTTAGTGCCATGAGAAAACTCCATTGATGGAGGAAAATCAAGTTTGAAGAGCTCTTTTGGTTCTCCATTCATCCAAGGTAATGAAAGTGAAAGAAAAATCAACTTTCCTTCATTTTTCACCCATGTCTGAAAATTAACATCTCATGGGGTCTTGTTTATGCCTTGAACTAGCTTGTTTCCAATATCTAAAGGGCTAGAGGAGGTCCTCATTGATTCATTACCAAGCCCACCTTGATACTCCAAGGAAAATATCCATCTTTAAATACCTTAACACACATTTTAACCTAAGAATGAGTTCTATGAGTTTAGGCATATTGGTTAGTGCTCATTAGAATATTTGGATGTGAATTAGAACATTGGCAAGGGAATTAAAGTTCATTGCCGAAAGTCAAGCAAGAAAATCCAAGGAGAGAAGTTTGAAAAGCTTGGAAAAACAAGGTAAATGTTTTACCAAATGGTGGTTTAAGGTTTTAAGGGATGAGATTTAGATAAGTACTAATGTAGGTTAAAGTTTACATTATGTAATGGGTTATATAACCTAGGAAGAAGAATTTGAACAAGCTTGAAAACTTGTGACTAAGAAGCCAATGGGAATGAGTTAGCAAGATAAGTATAAGGTGAATTCAGAGAACACTTATATTGCTATGGGAGCATTGTTGTGTGTATTTGCAGGTTGAAAGCTTTTATATGTGGGAAATTCAGTGTTTTAAGTTTAAGTCATTTAAGGGCCTAAGAGCCATGTCATTTAAGTGCCTTAGTGCTATACAATTTAAGATTATTGCCCTATATTAAGTTTGTTATGAATGGTTGGATTTTGGTGAGAAATATGATGAGAAATAGATTTACTATGTGTGTGTTGATTTATGAGAAAAACTATGCATATGGGCATGATAATATACTAGAGGATCTATGGCGAAATTTGAGTAGAAAACAAAGTGTTTAAGTGGTGGTTGTGAATTAATATGACCTAGGATTTACTAGGAACCATTAAGAGAAATTCGAGTGGAAATGAGTTAACAAAAGTGTTCTTGAGAATTGGAATGACCTAGAGTTGTCTAGAATGAATTAGAGGATTGGTGGGTGTATTAAACACACCAAAGTCATGGTATGGGGAATGTTGAGACTTGTGCAAAAATCTGTAGGAAATGATGCGTAATACCTTGAGATGATATAGGTATGAACTAGAGAATATAACAATGAGAATTTTTGGATAACTTGTGTAAGTGGTGAAGATACTATTAGTGGATTAATAAAGTTATAGTTTGGATGGTAATGAGTGGACTTGGGTGATGGAGGTGAAAAACTGTAAGAGAATGTAGTAAGTTGTAAAGGGGATGACTAGGAATGTATAAGAGTGTGTGATCATGATAATGGTGAGTAAATCGAGTAAAGGAGATGGAAATGTCTAAGGAAGGTGTAACATGGTCAAGGTGAATGAAGAACAAGGTTAGGGTGTTAAGAGGATGGAAAGAAATGTATAGGTATGATCAAGTTTAGGAGTAATGAGTAACAAAGGGAAAGGAGAGAAATTTGTGCATGGAGATGCAAGATAACCTTGGAGAGTTTAGCAAAGGAAAGATGGATGAATAATGATGGTTGAGGAGTAGTTATATTGGTTGAAAGGAAACACTTTGGTTAGTTGAAGTTTTAGACAAAACTTACATGTTGGAAGTGTAAGGAATTAAGGTATTAGTGTTAAGAGTTTAGTAAAAACATGAATAATGATCAAGGAATTTGGAGGAGAGTTGTTCCATGAGTTAGGAGGATTTTAAGTGCTAAAATGGTGTTAGAACATGTGTGAATACATGGGGAAAGGTTGGAAGAAGATTGGACAAAAGAACAAGTGGAGAATAAAGTTCAAAACTGTAAAATTTAACAGTTTAAAATGTGGTCTGGGACTTGGTCCTTGGATAAAGTCTCAGACCAGCACAAAAAAACTACCGAAAGTACCTTCCAGAAGTGGTCCAGGACCTAGGTTAAGTAACAAGTCCTGGACCACCCATAAATAAGTCCCGAGAGTGAGGCCAATAATTGGACCGGGACTACAGACCCGGACCATGTCCCGGACCAGCCACTTTTACAAAGGAAGTGTGCTTTTTAGGTGGTAAATGAAGGGGGCTTGTTGGGTAATGCTATTATAAGGTTGTTAAGAGTTGTTTGGTGGAATTTTATGGCCATTGGAGGCGTGAACAAGGGTGAGGTGAAATGGGAAGTAAATACATAAGTGGTTAAGCTTGAACTACAATAATTTAGTGGTATTTAGTTGTAGATCATTAGTGATGATATGAGTTAGGTTAATTAAAAGAAATTAACCACCCGATTCGATCAATGTTTTAGGGTTTGAGATTTTGGACTCCGGAGGAGAGTAAGCAACCGAACGACCAATGGTGAACGGTATGGTTTTCTTGTAGCCTGCTTGCTAACGAGGTGTCCCTCGGCTTGTGTGCTATTTGTTTATGTGTGCTGACTAAACAAGATAAAGCATGCAACCAGAATATTATGTTTGTTGTGTGATTGTGATGCACTAACACAACTTTCCTTGAGAACTTACTAACTAACGTTTAGTAAACAATGGTGTAAGATTAAGGAACACTCCCTAGCATTGTTTTATTAGTAACCGAAAGAGGCTAACTAACAAACATTGACTTTGAGGCTTCCACTAACTGGAACTTGGGGGGAGTGAGGAATCTGGAATCGTTCCGGCACATGTGTATTAGGGGAGGTCGGTATCCTTATCAGGTCCCGACTTCCAAATATGACTTGTCTTTGGACTCGTCCCCTAGATTCGACATAAAGACTCGGTCACCTCGATTTATGTTTGAGGTGGGAGGCATTACTAAGGAGGTGTGGTGGGATCTACCTAAATCCCAACTAAGTCTAACAAATATTGTTTATGTAAACCAATGGAGCTGATAACTCATTGGTTAGGGTTACTCGACCCGACAAGATAAACAATGAATTAAGGAACAACGATTCTAATTAAAGAATGGTTGACTTAATTGAGTTAAGAACTGAGATAAGATTTGAGATATGGTTTGAGGTAAAGTACAACCAATTCTAATTAAAGAACGGTTGGTACATTGAGACTGAGGTAAGGATTAAGATTGAGGTAAGATAAGAACAAACTGAGATTAAGAGGTATCATAATTTAAGGAGTTAAAATACTAGCTCACTTACTAAGGGAACACTTTTAAGTCGTTCATTGTGTTTGAACTTTGATTGTTCATATGTGGCTTGTTGTTTATTGCAATTTCTATTATGTTGTGCATCTAATCAATCTCCATGCTATCGACAATTAGTCGTCGTAGCCCCTTTAGCTTGGGGGCTATAAGTGAATCGTACCAGCAAAGGTGCTGACCCCCTCGGGGGCTACTGTTTATTTTGCAGGTGATTAACAGAAGGTGACCGTCCTGAGAGTAAGATGGGGTAGACGTATTACGGGTTTAAGTGTGACCTACGAGTTGTGCATGTACTCTCATATGGTAATTTGTGTTAGTAAGTTGTATAGGATGTAAAGAGATTGTAAGATTGTTATGTAATTGGTTAAGGCTTGTAAGTACTAATGTTCGGTATATTCGGGTCCATCAGACCGTAGCTAGATCTTGGAGATTTTAGTATGCCTAGTTGGTCACGTGGGTGACTAACGACGGTAAAACCAAATGTTGTAAGAAATCCGCTGCAAAGTTAATATTAGTGAATGGAGGTTTATGAGGTAAGTATGACCTTATGAATTGGGGTGTTACAATGAGTTCGAGGACTGTTTCGAATTGCAAGAGCAGTTGTGGTTAGAGGATCAACCAGATTATCTGCAGCAACCTCCACTGAAATACCCCGAACTTAAATATTGTGATTAAATTATTCTAATATGGTATTTAAGGGCCTAATAGTGCCTAAGTAATTTTGGTAAGGAAAAATAAATCCAAAAGAAATGAGGAAACGCTTAAAAATGAAAAACGCTAAAATAAGCGTTATATAACCATAGGAGGTACGAGCCCTCGGTTAGAGTATTATAAGGAATCCTAAGGCTTATTCATGCCTAATTAGTATACGGGAATGATTCCCGAAGAAAACGGATCCAAATAATGTGCTAAAACGCTAATAAAGCTTTAGCGCACTTTTTTTCGAGAAAACCCAAAAACGTGACTTTGAGTGGTCAAACGAACCCGTAAAAATTATATTTCATTAAATGACTATAATTAAGCATTAATGGAAGCTTAATAACCAATAAAATTAAAGAAACGAGAAAATTCCGGAAAACGGGCCCGGTTAGTAAATAGTGTTAAAACCAGGCAAATTAACGAGCATTTTCTGTAAAAAAAAAAAAAACGCTCCAGCATGTATCACTGTGTGGGGCCAGTTTTTATGAGTTAATTAACTCCCTCACACACAAACTCATTCTTGACTAGTTAATTAATTCATGAGTTGAAAAGTCAATAAAGCAATAAAGCAAAAAGTAACAAATACTCACCTTTTTCCCCTCTCTCCTCCCATTCCTTTCTTTTCCTGCGTGAAACCCCCCCCCCCCCTCCTGATTCCTCTCTTCTCCTTCCTCTGGTTGGGGATGATTTTGAAGCTCTCAAAATGGCTCCCATGGCTTCTCCTCTTATACTCCATGCTCTAGCTTCATTAAAGCTTCAATCACAAAAATAAGTACATATTCTTCATCTCCTCATCATCCTCTGTCACTCTTTTTTTTCAAAATCCAAAAATGAGGAAGTTAATCTCCATGGGTTTTGCCCATTTGAAGAGAAAATGGTACCAAATTGAAGCTTGGAGTCTCCTCTCTCCATTAAGGTAAAAATTTCCATGAAAAACTCATGTTTCCTCCATTTCTTAGTGTGGCTGATTTTAGCCTCTAATGGAGCTCTATTTTTCTCTCTCTTTTGAGCATTATTCCAACCTTCCAATGGTGGTGGGATCGCCTTCTTGAATCAAGGGTTAAAACCCCTCTTTAAAAACTCCAAAGGTAAACCCTAACTTCTGGTAATTTAAGTTTTTCATTGGATTAATGTTATTCCAAAGGCTTAGAAGTGTAATTATATCCTTTTTGTGTAATTTGGGTGTTGGGATGGTGTTTGACAACTCCATTCCCCATTTGATCGATTTTGAGCAAGAGAGAGAGAGAGAGAGAAGGAGGAGAGTGGAAAAGAAAAGAAGAATTTGTGAGCTTAAGGTAAGAACACCTTCTTAATGCTAATTTTAATGCATGAGGATGTTGGGAATGGGTAAATTAATGAATGAACCCAAAATGTTGTACTAAGAATGTTATTGGTGGAAGTTTGTGAAAACTTGTGAATTGTTGTGTGAAATAAGGGCCTTAGAGCCAAGTAATTTGAGTATGTGTATTGGTATTGTTGTTTGAGGAGATTTTAGTAAATTGTGAATTAATTGTGTGCTGGTAGGACCCTTGTATGGGTGTTGCTAGTTTAGGATGAAATTTGGTGATGAGATGAGTTTTGGACAATGCAAGAAAAGCAACGGAGCTATGACAAAATTTCGGTAGAAACCGAAGGAGTTTTAGGTGTATAGTGAGTAAGGGAATGACCAAGGGTTAACTTGGTGTTTGGAGAGAAACCAATTTGGTTAGTTAACCCCTTAGGAGATATTTTAGAGGTAAGCAAAGTAGTGAGAAAAATCTGTAGCAAAATGGGTTATAAAGACCTTGGAATTTCAAGAAAAGGAGTTAGTGTTTGTAATCTTCAAGATGGAGATTTGACTTGGGTATAGGTAGTGCATTTGTCTAGTATGGAACTGTAATGGTCAATAAGCAATTTGGTGAAGTTGGTAGAGGGTAGTAACCCACCAAGAGGAAGTTAGGAATGCACAAGTGTGCAAAGTTCAAGAATGAAAATGTAGAACATAAGCAAGAATTTAGTAACGATTGGACCAACGATTTGAGGTGGTTTAAGGTATTTAAACATGTATAAAACATGTGGAAAATTATGGAATGATTAGAGGTGGATTAAGGGTTGATTTGGGGTTGAAAAATCACCTTAGTAGTAGGTTTTAGCAGGGTCCGGGACCTAGCCCTTGTATAATGTCCCGAACCGCATCAAAAAAGGCCCGAGAGTGAATGCAGGAATTGGTCCTTGACTTAAGTCCATGACCAAGTCCTGTACCAGTAGAAAAATCAGGCCGAGAGTTGTTTTTACAGTTGATCCGTTGAAATACCCCAAACCTTGATATGTGGTTTAAATATCAAATTATGTTATATAAAGGCTAAAAAGTGCCTTAGAAACATCAGTGAACAATTTAAACATAGTAAAGTGCAATAAAGCACTAAGACACAGTTTGAGCAAAAACATGCTCTAAGCTATGAGTGAACTTGGTTAGGACCCAAAGAGCCTACCAAGACTTGATAACATTCAATTATGATTTAATAAGGCTAAATAAGTCCTTAGGAAACTTTGGTAGACAATGAAACCAAACAAAACACAAGGTAATACCTTAAAGTCAATAAGAGCAAAAATGTGCTCTAAGCTTGGGATGAATGTGT